>CAWUFW010007065.1:1055000-1059122 GCA_963921515.1 Calotriton arnoldi
GTTATCAGGAGAGACCTCAGTGCTGCATCTTTCAGCCCAGTACTAATCCTGAAAAGTAATTTTAACCGTACTTACCAGTAACTTATATTTTCTTCCATAGGAATCCATTGTCTGGTTTTCAGCAAAAAGTTTCAAAGTGTTGATTTTTACAAACTACAAATATTCCTTAAAAATCACCTGTATGACTTAAACGCATTCTTTCAACTGTTTACAGGAGATGCACCAATGCTGGATCCAGGATTCAACACTGAGTAAGAAAAGGTAACAATAACAGTTTTTACCTGCTAAGTGAATTTCCTTCCATAGGATAACATTGGTGACCATATGAGAAAAAGTTTCTAAGTGTCAACTTTTAAAATACAATAATATTCCTTAAAAATCAGTACTGTAACCAAAACGCTTTTACTCAACTGTTTACAGGAGATGTCCCAGGACTGAATCTAGGATCCAGTCCTGTGGTTAGAAAAGTAATCCATAAAGTAACTAATTGCATTTAACTAGAAATTCACATTGAGCTGAATGTTGCATTGTGTTTGAAAATGTGTTGCCCATTGCAACAACTGTAACTAATGTACTTAAAAGTCTATTGCCTATGTGCAAAGTATTTAAACTAAAGTAATTCATTCTGGGAAAGTATTTTTGTAATGTAATGTATAATGTAATTACAATGTAATTTAAAAAATAAAATATGTAAAAAAAATTGTTTCTAAAAATGTAGTAAATCAGTATGAAAAAAATTAATATAACAATTAATACATTTAAAAATTGTCATTTACAAAACCTTTGAAATTCACTGAAAAACCATAGGTTTCAGGCACGTTATAGTTAGAAATTAGCATTTAAAAACCTTTGAAATTCACTGAAAAACCATAGGTTTCAGACACGTTATAGTTACAAATTAGCATTTAAAAACCTTTGAAATTCACTGAAAAAACCATAGGTTTTAGGGACAAGTTATAGTTACTTGGACATTGCACTCGTACAAAACCCGTGAAATTCCCCGTTATAGTTAGTTCAGCTAACTATAACTCGCGCCCGCAATGCACTGCTGATGACGTCACATATTACATCACTCATGACATGGTCAGTGACATCACTGATGACATCACTGATGACATCATCCACGTGATAATCTGATGCACCTCCTCACACCCTAATATAACCTTTGATACACCCACTCTAAATTACAGACTGCCATTCGCAAAACCATAGACACTCCAACACCAATAACTACATACCCACTCACTGATTCTTAGGTCTACACACACACATCCACTCACTCACCCGTACAGTCACTCATACTTATGGTCACTCAGTACAGGACTATCATATGCACTCTTACTCCTATATAGACACTCAAACACCGCCACTCATCCATAGAGGTACTCACACACCTAGTCAGTCATGCAAATAATTAAACACACTGCCATTTACTCACCTATACAGTTATACACACACCAGCTCACTTAATCATACAAATACTAGCACATTGTTACGCTCTTATACAATCACTGATACAAGCACACACTCATCCATACAGCCACTCTCACAATAACACACTCTCACTTATAGCCATTTAAATACTCTAACACACATATATACTGCCTTTCACATATGTAGTTACTCACACATGTACCACTGGGACATACATTCACTCACTAACACACTGTTACACACACTTACCCACCCATACAGTCTATCACAGATGCACTCTTGAAACCATCCACCCAGTGAATCACCCACTCACACATCTATGCACAGTCGCACACACCCCATCCACACAAACACTCAGGCACCCATACAGATACTCAGACAACAAATCAATAACTCTTATAGACACTCATGTAGCTGTTCACAAACCCATGCAGCCACTTACACAGCAACAGACAGATACAGACATTCACCCAGTTTAGTCACTAACCCATGCATTCAGTAAGATACGTTTAATCACTCACTTATAGAATTAGTCACACACCTACTAAATCATCCATACAGACACTTATACACCCACTCATTCTTCAAAACGCCTTTCCCTATATATATTAAAAATATTTAAACTTTACAGAAACACACAGTCACTGGATGATGTCAACAGTGATGTCATTTGAGATGTCATCAGTGATGTCATCAGTGATGTCACTGTCCATGTCATGAGTGATGTAATATGTGACGTCATCAGCAGTGCATTGCGGGGGCGCGAGTTATAGTTAGCTGAACTAACTATAACGGGGAATTTCACGGGTTTTGTACGAGTGCAATGTCCAAGTAACTATAACTGTCCCTAAAACCTATGGTTTTTTCAGTGAATATATATATATATACACACACATTTATATATATATATTCACTGAAAAAACCATAGGTTTCAGGCACGTTATATTTAGAAATTAGCATTTAAAAAACCTTAAAAATTCACTGAAAAAACCATAGGTTTCAGGGGCGTTATAGTTAGTTGGACATTTCACTACAAAACCAGTGAAATTCCCCCGTCAGCTCCTGTCTTGAACGTTTTGGGGTGATTCGCCAAGCGGGGACCGAGAAAAAAGGGGGGTCCCAAAACGCGTTTTCCCCATGTTATTTTCCATAGGAAAATTTAGACAAAGCTACAGCCCGAACTGCTGAACAGAATTACACCAAATTTGGCAAAAAGGTAGGTCTTGGTTCAGAAAGAGTCCTTTTTGTTAAATGGTGTAAATCCGTTCAGTAGTTGCTGAGAAATTTAAAAAGAAAAAGTTTCGATATCTATGGCCGCGGTGGATTCGCGAACCCTCCCGACCACGAGCTTCATTCTAACTGGCTGCCAACACTCCAAACCAGGAAGTGTTGGTAGCCATCTTGTGACTCGGCAACCGAGTCACAAGAAATCAGAAGAAAAAAAATGGGTAAAACAAGAAAAGGGGGCAGGGTAGAAACACCCTGACCCCCCCTAGGCCTGCTCAGGGGGAATTTCGGCGCAATTTGCGTTGGGGTCACTAATCCCGCTGAAATTACTTTAAAAAAACGAAGCGCAGGCTCCCGCGCTTCGTTTAAAAAAAGCCCCCGGGTGGGCCAGGTCCCGGGGGCACTGCCAATTAATTTGCTGGGGCCCGCGGGAGCCCCCGCAGCCCCGGGAATGCCACCTCCCCGGGGCTGTGAAATAAAATGCATGGGGGGGTCCCAATCCCCCCCACGCTGCCCTGGGGACCGCCACCTCCCCGGGGCTTTCAGAAACAACTGCGGGGGGCACGCGGCCCCCCCGCAGCCCCGGGGACCGCCACCTCCACGGGGCTGTGAGAAAAATGCATGGGGGGCTCAATCCTCCCGCAGCCCCGGGACTACCACCTCCCGGGGCTCGATTTCTTTTTAAAATAACCTGCGTGGGGGTGCTCGAGCCCCCCCACATGCCCCAGGGACCACCACCTCCCCGGGGCTCTATTTTTTTTTTTTTTTTCAAACCTGTGTGGGGGGGCTTGAGCCCCCCAACACGACCCGGGGACCACCACCTCCCCGGGGCACTAAATATGGAAATGCGGACCCCGAGGCCAGGGGACCACCACCTCCCCGGGGCTTTGTACTGGTAGGGAGGGGGGCCGTGCGGCCCCCCCTCCTGGAGCCCTTGATGGCCCTGGGGACCGCCCCCCCCCCAGGGCCGGCTCCTGCAGTGTCCCAGGGTGCCCACCCCCCGGGACACTGCTGTTTGCTATGGCAGGGCAGTAGCCGTGCGGCTCCCGCCCTGTCATAGCAAACGCTGCTTTGCTTCATTGAAGCGAGAGCAGGATAACCTGCTCTCGCTTCAATGAAGCTAAGCAGGATTGCTTTCCACAAGGGAGCTGCATGTCAGCAGCTCCCGTGTGGAAAAGCAATGCTGGCTCCCGCAGGAGGCGGGGAGCCGGCGGGACCGTGGGGGCATTGGGGCTCCCCCCACGGACCCCAACGGAGTGGCCAGGCCCCGGTGGATGAGGTCCCCGGGGCTAGAAGTGGCCCGGAAGGGGGGCCACATGGCCCCCCTCCCCGAAAAAAAAAAAGGAAGGCCGGCCCGGGGGATGGGGTCCCCGGGGCCATAAATGGCCTGAGGAGGGGGCCACGCGGCCCCCTCCAAATATTTTTAATTTTTTTTTACATACTGTCGTGTAGTTCCTATAG